>ML663560.1:13663276-13705982 GCA_007570785.1 Antilocapra americana
AGCCTTCTGTAGGGGCCCCTGTCCTGCTGCTTGGCAGAGCCCGCCTGGCTTCCCTTGCTCCATCGGTGCAGCTGTCAGGGGTCAGGGAATGGTGGGGCGGGGCCGGGGGACCGTGTCTCAGCAATTTCCCCCCAAACAAGGGAGGTGCAGTCCTCTGGGCACCCGCTGGACCATCCACCTGTACCCCTTGGCTTCCAGAAGTTGGTTAATTTGCTAAAAGTAGGAGTTGGGTGTGCAGGCAGTGGGATGCAGAGTGTGGACTGTGCTTCCAGGCTGAGGCTTGGGCACTGGGGGAGGGGAAGGGGGCAAGGAGGCAGTCTCCTCCTGCCCCACCTTTCTCTGCCAGCTGCTTCCACCCCAAGTCCCTGTGGGCCCAGGGCCACGGGCTGGCTGCCTCCTCTACATTGTGACTGTCTGGTGGGGTTTGGGGCAGAGAAACACGGCTGTGACCCCATGTGAAGAGACCTACAGCAGAGAGGAGGGAGGGAGGCTGGCTTCATCACCATCCAGGGGACAGAGGAGGCTCTGGACAAGTCGGTGCACAGCGGGCTTTGGGTGGAATGTTGTAATATACATCCATCAAGAGGTGGGGTTGGTGCATGGGCTAAGAAAAGAAGGCCAAAGAGAAAGACAGCCAGGACTGCCATGTTCATGGGATTCGGCCAGGAGCGGCGGGGAGTGTGCGCCTCGTTGAGCCACCCAGCACGGCTTCTAAAGACGCCCCTGACTCGATGTAGACCTTGGAGTCAGCAATAAAAGCGCTTCCATGGAAAATGTTGATATGCTAGCAAGAGGGAGAAGCCATAGGTTAAACTGTTTCTGTGGGTTCAACCCAATGCTCAGGTTGGGGGTTTTTGTTTTTAATATTTATTTAGCTGTACTTGGTGTTCATTGTGGCATATGAACTGTTAGTTCCAGTAAGGTGGAGGCTAATTCCCCGACCAGGGATTGAACCCATGCCCCCGGCATTGGGAGTGCAGAATCTTAGCCACTGGACCACCAGGCAAGTCCCCTGTGCTGGGATTTGAATTGGCACACACGTCCTCCTTGCCCAGCAGCCCCCACCCCAACCTCCCTCTTGCTGGGTGGTGGATCACACGGGTTCTAACGCCTCCGTGGGACCAGGTGGCCCTTGAGCTATGCGTCTACCGGCAGGGGAGCACCTGTCTCCCCCCACGTCCTGACCTCCCTGCCTCTCGTCCCTGCAGACTTCAAGTTCGCCATGTACCCACCGTCGATGATTGCAACTGGAAGCGTGGGGGCCGCAATCTGTGGGCTTCAGCAGGACGAGGACGTGAGCTCGCTCACCGGAGACGCCCTGGTGGATCTCCTGGCCAAGATCACCAACACCGATGTGGTAGGTGGCCCCCATCCCTCCTCCTGGCCAAGACCGGGCATCTCGTCTGTCCGCTTGGGGAAAGAGACGGTGGGATGGTGATGTGTCAGAGGTTCTTTGTGGCGGCTGGCTTCTCTTTGCCAAGACCGAGGCCTCCGATGTCATACAGAATTCAGCAGGTGAGGCCGCCTCTTCAGGTTTCAGCAGCCCGTGTGCCCTCAGGGTAGAGGGGAGAACTTAGCAAGCAGATCCAAGGCAGGAGGGAGGCCGCTGACAGCTTTCCTGTATGGCCCGGGCTTCCCCGCGGGTCTGATTTGTTGCTTGTTTCCATTTATGTACAATCCCCAGCCTGTCTGTCCTCCAGCATGGAGCCTTCTCGCCTGCTCACACACGCTGAGGCTGGCAGGCAGGGCTGGAGCGGGGGCCCCCCCTGCCCCCCAGGGTGTGGGAGAGGAGGGCCCCCCCACTCCCGTGAGGAGGTGTCCGCCTCCACTGACCTCTCAAGCCCTCGCGCCTGCCTCTCGTTTCCCTTTAGTTCATTGTGATGATGGATTAAAAAGCACTTTGAAAAGAGTTAAGTGCCATGCAAACGCAAGGAACTATTATTAGCTATAGATTTTTCCATTCTGGGTGCCCTGTGGACAGTTCAGAAACTGTAACTCCGGTTGCCAGAATTTGAAGCTCCTTAGAAGAAAGAGAGGTTTGGGGGAGAAGCCAGGGTCCAGGGAGGCTCTGATTCAGCTGGTTGGAAATGACGGTCCTTAGAAGGTCCAGGCCAGGGCGATTCTACGAGGTCAGAGAGGTGGAGAGGCCGGGGTCACCGGCCCGGGACCGGAACCCAGAGGCTCTGACGCCTGGGCCTGGGAACCCTGCATTCCTGCCTGGCTGCAGCTCCTGGGATCTTTTTGTTTGAAGAAGGCCTTTGGCTTAAAGCAACCCCGGGAGAGGGGTGTCAGCTCCGAGGCCCTCTCGAGTTACCATGGAGAAGCTCAAGAATGCAAGGGACTTCGTGATGACCCCCTCTGGATGGTCAGGGGGATTCTGAGTATCCTGCTGGGGGAATATATTGAGTTACAAGGGAGAATGTGGTTTACCAGCCCGAGGCCGGTCCCTCCTCTGCCAGTGCTGGGCTGAAGGGGTAAATGTCAGCTCGGCAAAGGCTGAAGTTCTCTTGCTTCCCCCCACCCCTGGCCCCTCTGCAGATTTTGCCTCGATCTTTATTACAATCTCATGGCAATGGTAAGGAAAGGGATTCTCCTGGACTTGCTTTTCAGATGCTGCTTCCAAACAGGCTTTTTTTAAAAACAAAAATATTTTGCTTATTTTTTAATTGAAGGATAGTTGCTTTACAGAATTCTAGTTTCTGCCAAAGTGGATAAAAGAATCCACTTGCACTGCAGGAGATGCAGGTTCGATCCCTGGGTCAGGAAAATTCCCTGGAGGAGGAAATGGCAAACAGGCTTTTGAAGCATGGTTTCTGAGGTGTAGATCAAAAAGACCCTCCCAGGCAGAATGCTTTTTGAATCCTCTAGAGGCAAATCTTAGACAGAATTTATTAGACTTTATAGAAATGATACACTTCCTTCCTTTTCTGAACGGCTCCTCTTAAGGCTGCCTTGCCAAAAGGACTCCCAACCAGCGTCAGACCAGCCCCTCCTCGACCGCCAGAGAGACAACGTGTCAGTGACAAGAGTTTTGACCCCCCCTTCAGGCACTGTAACCTCCTTCAGATATTTATAGACACGTCCTCACGGTCTTGATAGCCCCACGGGGTCTCCAGCCCTCACGGTCTTGATAGCCCCACGGGGTCTCCAGCCTTCTCCCCCATCTCTGTCACCCCCTTAGTGGCTTCAGATGGACAGAGGTTGTTCCCAGGGTGTCACTGGAGCTCGTGGGCTATGCCTAGCTGCGCCTGCAAACCAGTCTCTCACTTCATACTGGAGACACTGCTGGCCTCTTTCAGACACGATTTCGCTAGGCCATTCCGACTAGGTCAACTGAATACAGCCCTAGCTTCTAAAGGTTTCTTCTAAAAATTGCAGCTGTTGATGGAGATGGTGCACACACGGGCTTCGTTCTCACCAGTGGGTCTAGGGGTGTAATATTTTGATGTGAAATCCCGAGCACGCGTGGACCAAGTTTTTAGAGAACAGATGGCGACCTCAGGCATTTCCAGCTTCACCTCGGATCCCCAGGCCTGGCTCCCGCTCTGCTAGGCTGTGTCTGTCCTCTGTGCCTTGGCTGTTGTGTGTGGCCATCCTCCGGCACCGAGTCCTCTCTCCCATCAGTCTATATTCTCTGGAGGGTTCTTTTTTAAAATAATATTTGACGGAGGACTATTTGACTTAATTTCAGTATTAAGTGTTCAAATGTTAGTTGCTCAGGCGTGTTCGACTCTTTGCAACCCCGTGGTCTGTAGCCCACCAGGCTCCTCTGTCCATGGAATTCTCCAGGCAAGAATACTGGGGTGGGTTGCCATTTCCCTCTCTAGGGAATTTCAGTGTACAGTTGTTAAAAGAAATAGAAACAGTAGGGAGAAGTAACAACAAATGCATCCGCTAATTGGGCTGATACCCACATCCAGACTTGAACAGCACTGGGAAGTCCCACATGACTGCAGTCTGGAGTCCCAGTTGGGAAAGGGTCCCAAGTAGTGCCTGCACCCTACGGGTGAGACTTCAGTTTGCATCTTTCAGGGCTCCTGCTCACGATCCCAGGTCGCAAACTGAGATCGTCAGCTCTGGGTTTTCTTTAACTTTTTTTTTTACAATGCTGTTTGTTTCACCTTGTGAGTCATAATCTGGAGAGCACTTGATGCAGGCTGTCACCTCATGAGCAAGGCAACACAAATGAGCAAGGCACAGATCCGAGGCAAGCGTGGGAGAAGTCCGGGGGTGGGTGACACATGGAGAATAAAAGATGAGCTTCCTGTCTTCAAGGAACTCAGCGAGTGTGTGGAGAATCAACAGTAAAGCACCTAAACTCCCAGCAGATGAAGAGCAAATGAATGGACACTAAGCAGGTGTGAGGAACTTAAAGGCATAGTAGGAAATCAGCCCACTGGTGGGACTCTTTGGGCCTAACGTGAAACTCAGGGGAAAGCATGAAGTTTCATCACTTGATGATAGAAAATGTCCCTGGGACGGAGAAAGAAAATATGGTCTGTTCGTGCCATGGTCTGTCGTTCACCCTTAAAGAGAAATGAAATTCCGATGTATGCTACAATGTGGATGTGCCTTGGGCACGTTAAGTGAAATAAGCCAGATACCAAAAAGACCAAGTATGATTCCACTTATAGGAGGGAATGACAAAGGATGAGATGGTTAGATGGCATCACCGACTCAATGGACATGGGTTTGGGTAGACTCCAGGAGTTGGTGATGGACAGGGAGGCCTGGCGTGCTGCGGTTCATGGGATCACAAAGAATCGGACACGACTGAGCGACTGAACTGAACTGAACTGAGCCTAGAGTAGTCGAATCCATAAAGACAGAAAGTGGGATAGATGATCCCAGGGACCAGAGGTTGGGGGATAGGGGAGAGTGGTTGTTGATGTAAAGATCTGGAGAGGGTGATGGTCACACAACCTAGTGAAGGAACTTAAAGCTAACACACTGCATTTAAGAGCTGAAGATGGTCAGTGTTAGGTTAGTGGTGTATACTGGACTGACCAGAAAGGTCATTCAGGGTTTTCTGTAACAGCATGTGGATAAATCCGAGTGAAATTTTTGGCCAACCCAATGTTTTTCCATCACAAAAAGTTGTAGCTGTAGATGTAGACCCTTGGACCACACTGAACGGCCCAGGGGTTTGCATTGAGTCCTCCCATGGGGAAGCCAGATGCTGCGACCACCTTTGCCCCATGGGCCCTGATGCTCAGACAGCTAGGAAATCGGGGTGTGCTGGCCTCTGACTCCAGAGTCCCCAAAGCTGTGTGTCAGCCCTGTGCACCTGGAGATCCCGGACCAGCTGATGGTGTCCTCTCTCCGTGGATTGTCAAGGATCAGGCTGCGGAAAGAGGGTCCCCTCGACTCCCCTACCCCAGGACAGCCAGACCCACCTCTCTGGCTCCTTGGCTGGCAGCAGTGAGCTTTGATAGGAGGGACACACGCGGCCGTAGAAAGCCGTGTTCTGTTGCTTTGCTCTGGTTGCCAAAATAAACCGGAACGCTTCATTCCAAAGAGAAAGCTGAGTGAGAAGGCTGACAGTTTTACAGGGAATAAAAGTCTCAGAGGGTGGTGTATTTTAAGTAGTCTTTCCTTCCACTCATGAGGGTTGCTAAAAACAGATACCAGCCAGAGAGGCCGTGCTGGCTTTGGGGGACCGTCCACCGGGGCTTCCGTTGCCAGGGGTCTGCTTGCGAAGGGAGAACCGACTGGGCCACTTCCCTGGCAGAATCAGGGTTCCTCTTCTGTCCCCTCGGCATCCTGCTCTGCTTGGCGCCTGCCTTTATCTCCTTGTTCACTTGTCTATAGACTCTTGAATGAGACCCAGCTTTGACTCAGTCCTTTCTCTCCGTATCCCCTGGCAGAGTCATAGAGGAATGATGCTGGGGTGGGGGGAGGAAGGGAAAGGGGACAAAGGGCCGGCAGGTGGATTTCAAGTATGTTTCCCCTGCTCTGGTCTCCCCAGGTCTCTTGGAAAGCGAGAGAGGATTTAGCATGTCAGGGTACCTCGAGTTTTACCTGACTTTCTCTTAGAGCGAGTCACTTCACTGTCATGTGACGCCAGTTTCCTCAATCACTAATGAGCCAGTAGAATGGGGCTCACAGGCCTTGAAGATGTGAAGTTATCGGAAGATAGTTAAAAGAACAGGTATAAATTCAGGTCATCCTGTCATTGTATATATCCTTTTCTACCTAGATTATACCAAAAGTCTGTTGCATTCTTTTTTTAAGATTTTCTTTTTTAATATGGACCAGTTTTAAAGTCTTTATTGAGTTTGTTACAACATTGCTTCTGTTTTATGTTTCAGTTTTTTGACCGTGAGTCGTGTGGAAACTTAATCCCCCGACTAGAGATCGAACCCAGGTCCCTTGCATTGGAAGGCAAAGTCTCAGTCACTGGACCACCAGGGAAGCCCCCCGTCTCAGTCTTAAATAGCTCCCAGAGAAGTTCCAGGACATCCCTCCCCTAGGGTCATCCTGGCATATTAGAATCCTGGTTCACAGTGGGCTATTACAAAACAATGTGCAGTGCCAGGGGAGATGCAATTAAGATTGGGCTTCCCAGGTGGCTTGGTGTTAAAGAATCCCACTGCCAGGGCAGTTGATGCAGGAATTGTGAGTTCTATCCCTGGGTCAGAAAGATTCCCCTGGAGGAGGAAATGGCTACCCACTCCAGTATTCTTGCCTGGAAAATTCCATGGACAGAGGGACCTGGTGGACTGCAGTCTGTGGGGTTGCGCGGAGTTGGACGCAACTGATGTCATCTTGGTCCCCGGAGCCTTCATGAGCACACCTTCTCCCAGAGACCCCTCTGTTTCTGAGGCTTGTCTTTCGTGGAGGGGACTAGGCCTGTGGTCAGGGGCCTCCCGAAGAGTGGCTGGAGGAAGGGAAGCCGGGGGTGGGGTGGCAGAGGAAGCCGAGTTGGAGCTGATGCTTCCCCGTGCTGCCCGCCTGATTTTCACTGCGGGCCTCATTTGGTATTCAAGGAAATAAGCCCAACAGGCTGCGAAGAAAGGGAGAATGAGATAGTTTCCTAAGTTGTCTGTGCCTGAGTTGGCCGCGGGTCTGGGGCTCATTCAGCCCTTTGTCCCCCTGTTGAGTGCAGTGCGTGTGTGGTGACAATGCCCTGATGCAGCGACACTGGGGGCTGATGGTAACAGTTCCGCAGCCCATTCACCGAGGCCGAGGAGGGTGCAGGGCGCGGGGCTGGAGCCAGCAAGCAGAGGAAGTCGGGGCCGGGGGGACGGAGCCGGGCATCACAAACGCGGCTGTCAGGGCTCCGGGCCGGGGCAGGCGGGGGGTGGGGGGGCCCAGCCTCGTGGGGCTGGAGGCCTGCCCGACCCCCCGGCGCTGGGGAGTGCCACCTGTCCAGGCAGACTGACGAGCATTTTGGTTGTCCTTCTAATCAGCTTAATTTGGGGCATCTCGACCCAGTGGCTGGTGAGGGCCCCGGGGCATCTTTTCATCCGAGGAGCTATTGGGGGTAGTTTTCCAGGCCACTCTTGGGCTGTGTTTGCCTTTCCTGGAGATTCTCTGGTCTGTCTTCCCTTAGAACCTGGAAGGAGCAGAGAGGTGCACGGGAAAAGAGGGTTCTGGAATAGGAAGCTTGCCCTCTGAAGGCCACGGTCAACTTCTGACTCCATGTGACTGGGGGACGAGCCAGCTCCAGTTCAGTTATCTAAGCTGGGAAGTGGGGGCCACTGGCTGCCCCCCAACCAGAGCCCCTAGTTCTCAGATTCTGTAAGGATCTACGTGTGTCATCCTAAGAACCCCAATTGGAGACACACTGCTATCACTCTTCTCCAGCTTTGCCTCTTGTTCCTTTCAGGCTCCGCAGCTTGCTTGTCTGTTTCCATCTATAGGGTTGGCCTCCTTCTTTCTCTGGGTCACACCCTCCACCCTGGTCCCCAGCCGCTGATGAGATTGAGAACCCCTTGAGCAGGACGGGAGCTGGGGGGACTGGGTGGGGGTGCAGGTCTGCTGCAGGTAACCAGCGCACCCTCCCTCCAACTTCACTTTCCAGCAGCTCACAGGAAATTCGCACAGTCTTAGGAAGTCCACAAAGGGGAAGGGCTCCTGCAATGCTGAAGGAAGGTGTTAAAATGCAGGGAGTGGGGAATTCCCTGGAGGTCCAGTGGTTAAGACCCTGCATTTCCAATGCAGAGAGCACAGGTTCTATCCTTGGTCTGGTCATTTAAGATCCCACGTGCTGCGTGGCCAAAAAATAATTATAGGAAAAAAATGCAGGGTATGAGCTCCATCTCGAGGAAGAGGGAGGCTGACTTCTTACCTTTGTGCCACCGAGTAGAACATCAGCATCCTTTATGCAAAATGAGCTCTTGCCCTCAGGTAGGTTTTCATCTCGCCAAGAGCAACAGGATCCACAGTTGAAACTCGGATGTTGTCAACAGTGGAACCAGAGGAGGGTTGGATGTAGGCCTCAGAGCGCTTCCCAGGAATGGGGGGACACAGCTGACCCCTGAGAGCCTTTGCATTTGGCTTCATCCTCATTTCTGCAGCAACTGCTATGGTCCTTCCTTTTCTCTTAAAGTAAAGAGGAAGAGCTGGCCACTGTCAACAACAATTTATGTTGACTGGAGGAAGGAGAGTCTGTGTTTTGTGTGAAATCTTTCTTCATTTTATTTAGGAAAACAGTTTGGGGCTGCAAGTTACATAAATAGGACATTTGATGCCTGTGCTATCTCAAGGTCCTGTAGAAGTGACTGCCTGCTGTACCAGCCCAGCCCAAAGGACTTTCTCAGAACTGTTCCTTTAGGATCTCAGGCTGCTGGGAGGGAAACCTGAATACCAGGAAGAGCAGGCATCTGAGTGACCCCCAGGGAGACTGTCCGTTTCCCCCTGTCAAGCTGTTAGCTCTCTGGAGTGCCATCTCCATGTTCAGAGGACCGCTCATCTCAGCTGCTGGTATGGTTAATGCAGAAATGATCATGGCATCCTGGGTTCATCATGTTGTTGGGTGGCAGTTGTGTTGACACAGAAAGAGAGTCATGGAGGAAGCAAAGTCGACAGGGTTGGCAGGGAGCTTCCTAGGGGACCAGCCAGAGCAGTTTTGACTGTTGTCAATTTTTGTCTTGGTAACCTGATGCGAAGAGTGAACTCATTGGAAAAGACCCTAATGCTGGGAAAGACTGAGGGCAGGAGGAGGGGGCGACAGAGGATGAGATGGTTGGATGGCATCACCGACTCAACAAACATGACTTTGAGCAGACTCTAGGAGATAGTGAAGGATGGGGAAGCCTGGCATGCTGCAGTCCATGGGGTCGCAGAGTCAGCATCCCTGCTGGATGCTCCATCCCCGGTGCCCGTCCCGCTGCCCCCCTCACCTGTCTTGAGCAAATGCTCATTTGTACCTCATTTCAGAGAAACCTCAGGAATTCTTTCAGATTCCAGGACTCCCTCTTCGTAACAAACGATTAGCGGTTTATCTAGACATTTTGATTGATCATCCCTCTGTGAGTGTCTCCTGAGCCTTACTTTATAAATGGGGAAACCAAGGACAGAGAAGAAGAATAGATCAGTGGTGCCCAGGAGTCTGTTGTGGGGACAGCAGGTACCACCTCCCTCCATCACTTTTCACTCATTCTGAGTGATATTTCGTATCTGCTCTCAGCGCTTGGTCTGGTCTTGCTCCAGATGTTAATTTTCCTAAAAAGCTGTGGTTTAACAGCGTACGATGGATGAGAGATACAAAAGGAAAATGTAGGGGCATGAAAACTTTCCTGGGAGCTCCAACTTTATTTTAGATCTTTGGAAAATAGAGATAATGCTTGTGTGCTTGGCAGACTGCAACCTCTGGGCAGTGAAAATTGCATGGTGGAGCAAACGCAGGGGGAGCATACATGGAACTGTGGAAAGATCCAGGCAGAGTGGAGTTCACATATTTTCCATATGTTTACAAGAGTGCCAGGAAAGCAGCCTTGATGAGTACAGAGGTCGGGAGATGCTGAGTTGGCCAAAAACTCCATTCAGATCTTTCCATAACATTTTACGGGAAAAGCTGAACGAACCTTTTGGTCTACCCAGTGTCTGCTACGAGCAGTTACTTTAGCTCACACCCCGGTTGCTTGTGCCAACCACCGTCCCACCCTGATGACACCCATGAATTACTGCTGTGTCAATGTCACCTAGTTTAGAGGCGCTTCTGCATGGGGCTGACACACACCCTGAATCTTCCCTACCAAATATAGACTAATCTCAAAGCAGTGCTGCAGTTTTTTCTTTTTGCTTTCTCCCAAATAAGATGGCTCAAGTGTCCAGAACTTTGTAAACACTCTGTGTTGTATTTTTTATGAGAATTAAGGGAATGGTAAATAAATGGAGAGACCAATTGGCTTGTTTATAAGCATTGCTGCAGAGGCTATGAGCATAGTTTAGTCCATTCGCTTATATCTGTCCCTCGGGTGGTCTAGTTCTGTCACACTGTCTGGAAGGCTCACCTTCCCCTTTTCCCTCTCATCACGCCGTGTCCCCAAGCGGGAAGCATCTTGCTGGTCCTTGAATTACCAGGTGCTGCATGGCCGCAAATGGTCCTTCGCCTTGGCCAGCGCAGTGCCAGGCTTCTGCTAAAATGCAGATTTTGAGATGCGACTGGTTCGGAGAGGTCTGAGAATTGCATTTCTAACTAGCTCCCAGGTGGTGCTGATGCTGCGGCCTATGGACCCCACTTGGCGTGGTTCCCTGGCCACCAAGAAGAAGACACACTTCCTGTACATGTTGACTTTCTTTCTACTGGAAGTGGAGAAGGACACGGCAGCCCACTCCAGTATTCTTGCCCGGGAAATCCCACGGACAGAGGGGCCTGGCATGCTGGAGCCCAGGGCGTCACAAGAGTCGGAAACGACTTAGTGACTCAACTACCACCACCTTCTGGAAAGTGTGGAGTGAGGCGGGCTTGAATTGTGTGTGTTGTCTTTGATTGCTCTGTGTCCTGTTGCCCTTGCTAATGACTCTGGTCTTGATGCTTCTCCCTTCTAGGATTGCCTGAAAGCCTGCCAGGAGCAGATTGAGGTGGTGCTGCTGAATAGTCTGCAGCAGTACCGTCAGGACCAGGGCGATGGATCCAAGTCGGAGGATGAGCTGGACCAAGCCAGCACCCCTACAGATGTTCGGGATATCGACCTGTGAGGATGTGGGGCGGGCCAAATGGGAGGGGTGCGTCCAATCGGCTCTCTCCTTCTCTCTGGTTATATTTGGTTCTCTTACGTTTTAGGATGAAGCTTAAAAAAAAACAATTCTGCCCCCACCTAGATCCTATTGAAAGATCTTTTAGAAGTGAGAGATAAAGGTCCTATAAAAACGAAATCATTACAAGCATTTGGTGCCTGTTTGAAGTACAACAGAAGGGAATCCCTTATATATGCCAACAGTTACTGTTTGTTGATGTTAAAAGTCATAGTAACATGCTTACAGGAAAACTGCAGAGTAGCTAGAGAAAAATGTACGCCTGCACTATGGGAACAAATTAGAGACTTTTTTTTTTTTCATGTTATGAACTAGCACGTATATACCCCTGTTGGGATAATTTGGAAGAACTGCGGATGCCATGTATGGCAGGATTGGATTGCAAAGCAATGAACTCAAGAAAGAATTAAAAGTAAAGGAGGGACAGGATGGGGAGGGAGTGACAAATAATCTCTGCGCAATCGAACCAGTTGGGATGGAGAAGCGCCCGACTCCCAACCACCTGTTTGTTGCTAAGTCAGGAGTGATGCTGGGTCTCTAGCGACCAGTCTCGCTGTCTGCAGTAGCTGCTGCCTAAAAGAGGTGTTCTGTTTTGCCCGTTGGACACAGGTGATTGGATCCTGGGTTTCATGTTTTTCGACACCTCGCTTCTTCTTCCAAACTTGGTTCGTTGCAGACACCACCCCATTTTTATCTTAAAGGGGCAATCTAGCTGTGGGCCATCCCCCAAACTCCGTGAAATGGAGGCAGACGGAGCCCCAGGGTGGGATCTGGAACTTTTTTTTTCTCCTGAGGTGTTCAAGAGAGTAATGTGACCTTGGCATCCCTCATTAGGAAAAAAACCTAATTTTTTTGGTGCTGATTGGCTTGTCCGGTCTACAGGTGAGCGTTGGTATAAACCATTCCATTCGAAAAGCACTTTGAAAAATTGTTCCCGAGGGGGTAGATGGATTGGTTTATGCAAATCATACAGAGTAGAGGCCTCCTTCTTCCTCCCGTGTCCCATCCCTTCCTGCCCCCCAGTCAGGTTGCTGTCCTGTATCCGACACTCTCTGGTTCCCCTCTGGGGACTCAAGACACATCCCCTTCCGCTGAAATCCCTATGACAACATTCCTAAAAGCAGAGATCTGTAACCATTTTGATGGCACACAAGGATCTTAATTCCCACCTCTATACTTCCCCTTTGGACATGGAAAGAAACATGATTGCTGGTGCAAAGACAGACAGCGGGTCATCCATGTGGCATTTTGTTCCCGTTTCCGTTTTGTTTCTTTTGTTGTTGATTTCATTGCAAAGTTGCATTCAGCGTACTTGAACTTTTATTTTTCCTCTCCACGTCTTAGAGGCATTCAGTTAGCAGAGAGGTTGAAGCACCAACTTTTTTTTTTTTTTTTGCACAATTATAATTGACAGGTAATGAAGCTATTAAAATATTTGCCTTTTTAAGTAAAAAAAAAAGAAGATCAGAACAGGGCTACTCTGAAGAATTATTTTATACGCAGATTCTGCCTTGTTTCATAGTATTGAGGGTTTAAGATGGAGAAAAATCTAAGGGTCTCTTATTTTTCATTTTATTATGTTCAGTTTTTTATTATTATTTTTTTTTTTGCGCTGCTAAGAGGCTAAGATCATTCATCGTTATCCACATTAACAGTACCTAGCTGTAATGTTTCACCGAGTGTGCTGCTATTATATAAACATTTTTATAATATATTATTTTACTGCTTAAATTTCCAAGTCCTGAAGTAGTTGGTTGAGATAGGAGTTCTTCGTACTGGAAAAGCCCTCTTCCATACATAGTGTGTTTTCTTCTGGTTGCATATTCATGGGTTTGTTTTTTTTTTTTCCCTCTCTGATCACATCCTTCAAAGACAGAGTATTCTTTACCTCAGGTTTACTGGACAAAATCAATAGCTACGAAAGAAAATGGTTCACATTTTTGTTCTCATTAATACCTCACAACCATACAGTTTCTGCTTGGGAGCCCATCAGTTAGGGAAGGCGGAGGGGGGAAGGGGCTGCAGCCTCTCCCCAATGGAAAGTGAGGGGCTTGGCCCCAGGGTCTCATGCCCAGGGGCCTCTTCAGTGGTGAAGGTCATCAGGCTTCCATTCTGACTCCGGTATCCTCATCATGATGGAAAAAATGCAATTGGACCAAGGGATTTCCCCTCCCCCGCAAGGCCGACACACAGAGTTGAGTGATGCAATGTGCTGGGCACGCAGCATCTGCACTTGGGTACCAGACAATTCCAGCAGGCTGTTTGTTCAGAGGGCCTCATCGGGCTAGCCTTTCTAAAGCACACCTGTTTCCAGTTCTCCTTTCACCTGGGAAGTTTCCCTTCTTTCAGCATGTTCCTCTCTCTGGCAAGTTTCTCTCTCCTGGATGCTGGCAGCCCCCCGGGCCCCCCCTTCAGGACGATCTCAGAGGGCTTCTTAGGTCTGGACCTGCGGCAGGCAGGGTTGCCATGGGAACTGCTCCCATCTGTCTGGCCTGTGACAGGCAAAATGCTGGGGCAAGGGCGTGGTCCTCGCTGAGTGGCACTGAATGGTTTTCAGGTTTTGAATTGTGCGCTGAATTGGCATGATTGGGAAAACGGGTTGGGGTGAATATCGGATCGGTGGTTGAAGGCAGGTGGGCAGGCTGCTTCTGTCCAGAGATGGAATCCCAGGTGAGTCAGGCTCCGTTGACTTGGGTTAGAAGGGTTCAGGATTTGGTGAGTTACGTGATCCTGAGATGCTCAGGATTCCTGGTGGGCCAGTGGGTGGTGAATTCTGAGGTTTAGGGGAGAAAGGCTGAGCGGCCTGTGTTTTATCAAGAGGCCATCCTGCATAGGCCGCTCTTCTGGGCCCCGGGGTTGGAGGGGAGTCTGTGTGGTAGAGAAAAGCATGAGCCCTAGAGTTCTTGAGAATCTTGGAACCTAAAGAGAAAGGGAGGTACAGATCCCTCTAACAGTGACCAGCTGCTCAGCTCAAACGGAAGCAGTGAGTGAGAGAAATAAGGAAGGAGACAGGCCAACAGACTCCCCCCGCAGTCTCTCACTCTCCACTTACCCTGGAGCCCTAAGGGGCCCTGGGACCTTCTAGCTTTTTCTCCTTTTCCTCCTTGGGCCTAGTGTGATGGGAGGCGCAGGGTTGCAGGTGGGAAGGGTGCTAGGTAGTTTCTGCTTTCCTGCCTGCCCCTCCTTGCACAGAAGCCGGGCCCTGGGTATTGTTGGAACTGTCTTGTGCCCTCTCCTCGGATCTTGGATCTTGGTTTCCTCGGTAGGAATTTCTGTCCCAGAGGAGTTCAGGTGCTTTTTTTTTTTTGGTCTTTCCTCCCTTGAAGGAGGTTCCAAACCTCTTCTGGTTTTTTTCCTACCTTGTTGTATCTCTCCTTTACTTTGTTCTCTTTATGTTCTTTTTTTTTTCTTTTCTTTTTCTGGTTGTTTGTTTTTCTCCATCAGTGGGGGCTGATTGTTCCCCTCACTGGCCAAATTTTGTTCCTTCCCCTATTTTGGCCAAATCCTAAGGGGTGAAAATCCTCGTATGCCAAAAATATATGCTGAGCATAAGTCAGTTCCATGTGGGTTGTTCATCGCAGCTGAGAAGCCTGCAGGTGGGGGCAGGGAATGGGTGCCTCAGCAGACTGCACCCCCCTCCTTCCAGGCTGAGAGAAGGGGCTTCTGTCCATGGAGGCTGCCCTCCAAAACTGTCCCCACCCCACTGAGCAGCCAGTGTTCCTTGGTCTGTGGGCTGTTCAGAGGCCCCGTTCTGCCTCCTGTCCTCACCTGAGTCGGGCATGTGTGACTTGGGAGGGGGGGCCCCTGGCTGCGGGCATCGGGGTCTTCCCTTCCAGGGAGGCTGCTGCCCATCCCCGAGGGCCCCAGGAGCCCTGGGACTGCCTGGTGAGGATGGCAGCAGGACTGGATGACTTTTTCTCAAAGAGGGCAGCAGACTATTCTCCCCACGGGCCACAGTAGGGACAGGGCTGGGAGAAGTAGACGTGCACCTTATATCATGTAAATATACTGATTTTTCTAGTTGAAGAAGAGAATTATTGGTAGAGTGGGAACGGGAGATAAGAACGGGCAGGAAATCTTGAGTAAGCCAGCTGGCTTCTAAGCCAAAAGGGTTCCTCCGTGTTTATCTTTGGGACAGTCCAACCCCAAGAATAGCTTTAAAAGGGAAATCAGTGCTGAGACGGTGAAGTCCCTTACCCAGCACGTGCCCTGTAGCTTTAGAACGAACGCAGGCTCCTCAGCTGTGGGCTCGGCGTGGTTCCTGTCACCCATTGGTGCGAAACAAGGCGGGAAATTCATTGCGATGGTTATGGCTCCTTCATCCCACCCGGCTTTTCCTGGTTCTGGATTCTAAACAACCCAGAACAGTCTCTTTCCTCCAGAACCGCTGTTCTGCATCCCGGTGTCTCTGCTCCTAGACTTGCGTGGGCCCTCAGACCCGCTTCTTGGCTTAGGTTTCCAGAAGCCTTCGGCACTCGTATACACGCATGCTCTTGCTGTCACATTTATTCCTTTGCCTGCAGCCTACTTTGGGGGGGAAAAAGTGCCTTACTGACTGTAACTATTATAGTAGCCGGTGCATTTTCACAGATGCCTATCCTTTTTTTTTTCCCTAGTTGGTTCTATTTCTTACTGCTCACCACCTCTGAAATCCCCAGTGTGTCACGGGGCCATTGGATTTTTTCCATTATGTTCATTACCCTTGTACCATGTACCTCAGATCTCTCTCTCAGTTACAGTTTCTCGTCTTGGACTTTCTTTTTATTATTATTATAATTTTTTTTTTTTTTTGCTTTAAACGAGTGTGATGCCATATCGAGTCAATGTTAATCTCTCACCATGTACTCTATAAGAGGTGTGGGTGTTTATTTGGTCGGCGTGCGAGCAAGTGCTTAAGTAGCATGATCAGTATACACGGAAGGTTTTTAGGAAGTATGGGAAAAAAAAAAAGTTGTATTGGCTATGATGGTGACATGGTATAGTCAAGCTGCCTTTTCTGAGGTCCTATCTTTTCAGTGTTAAGTGATTTTAAAAAATAATAACCTGTTTTTTCTGACTAGCTTAAAGATGGATTTGAAAATGGTTCTGGATGCAATTAGATTATGCTATTTGGACAATAAACTCACTTTGACCTAAGGTCTCTGGCTCTTTGACTTATTTTTTAAACCAGCAGTCCTCAATGTGGAACACAGCCTTCTCGGGTCAGAACTCTGTTGGCCATAGTTGGTGTTGCGGTAAAATGTGGATCCTAACCTGAAGGGTCATTTAGGTATGTCACTTGGGGGCAAGCCATTGATGGCCTTTTTTTAAAAAAAAAAAACAAAACAAGGATCACCCAGACAACCCTCTTGTAAAAAACCTCAGACCGCTTTCAAGAGGTTCGTCAGTCACCTCTATCATGACTGACCTTGGATGCTGTCCCCTGATTATTGCCAGCTCTTCGCTCCTGGGTCTGAGTGAGTATCTTCTGGCTTCTGAGGTGCCATCTCAAGATTGTGTGTGTGTGTGTGTGTGTGTGTGTGTGTGCTCAGTCGCGTCCGACTCTTAGTGACCCCCTGGACTGTAGTCTGCCACACTCCTCCATCGTAGGAATTATACTGGAGTCAGTAGCCATTCCTGTCTCCAGGAGATCATCCCAACCCATGGATGGAACCCAGTCTCCCGCATTGCAGGCAGATTCTTTACCGACTGAGCCACCAGGGGAGCCCCATCTCTAGATTCGGTGGGGTGTGTCCATGGAGAACTGGACCATTGCAGCTTTCCCGGTTGACTCCCGCTCTTTGTCGCTCCTACCTGATTCCTGATTCTCTTTCTGTATCCCTCCCTTGAGGACTAGACCACTGCTGATTTGGAGGAAAGGGTAGTGAGGCAGAGCCTGGAAAAGGGGTGGGAATGGCCACCCTTAAACGAATTGCCAGTTGCTCCATGACCTCAGAAACTCAGACTAGCCTCTTTCCCAAGAGTGATGGGTCATGCCCGTTTGCTGTTGCTATGAAAATTCATTTTCTCTGTAGTTCCCTGTCTCTTTCAAAGTCACTGAATAGATAAAGAAGATATGGTGCATATATACAATGGAATCTTACTCAGCTACAAAAGAGAAGGAAATGTCATCTGCAGCAACACGGTTGCACCTAGAGATGATCATACTAAGTGAAGTAAACCAGACAGAGAAAGAGAAAGACTGTATGATATCACTTACATGTAGATTCTTAAAAAAAATAGGAAATGAACTTGTTCACAGAACAGAAACAGAAAACAAAGTTATGGTTACCAAAGGGGAAAGGTGGTAGGTAGGGATAAAGTAGGAGGTTGGGATTAATGTACAGATACATATCTGTATGTTATAAAACAATTAACAAGGACCTACTGTATAGTAAAGGGAGCTCTACCCAATACTCTGTAATAACCTATATGGGAAGAGAATCTGAAAAAGATAAATGTATAACTGAATCACTTTGCTATATACCTGAAACTAACACAACATTGTAAATCAATTACACTCCAACATAAAATTTTTTAATGTGAAAAGTAAAAAAATGTGGATTTCTATGAGAGTTAAAATATTAAAGGAAATAGAGCTGTAGAGACAGAAAATAATGACCTAGTCTCTAAGGGGAAAAAAGTCACTGTAGGCTGTTTTCCAGTTTAATTCTGACCTCAGCTGCAAGCAGGAAGGGTAACCGTGGTCATGGAGGGACAGTCCAAATGAAGATATTTCCCTGTTATCCCCTAGTAACTCCACTCCATAGGATGCTTCATCTTACAAGGACTCTAGAAATTCCCCTTCGTCTCGGTCCATTGTGGACTTCAGTGTTCTTGGAGGAAAGCAGGCATAACTTTCTTCTTGGGTTTCTGCCTAGTGGCGTCTGCTGGGCCTCTCGGGAGTTTCCAAGGCCTCTTTCGTTGGTTGCTGCTCTTAACCATCCTTGGAATCCTCTTCTGCACGACCAACAGTGCAGCCAGGTCCCTCCCTCCCCTCCCCTCCCCATCTGTGCCCCGTAGTGCTTGTGCCCTGTCTGTTAATAACATTCCAGCACCTCTCCTCCCGAATACCATCCACTGTGGCCGGCTTCTCCGGTCTGGGGCTCTGGGTGTCGAAGGTGGGAAGGAAGCCGAAGCCTCACCCTGCACACCTGGCTTAAGATCCATCCACTGGCCCCTTCACACATGTTCTCAGACCCACTTCATCTTACACTTGGAAAATCTCAGACTTCAAACACCATGAACACAGATGTTATCCTCCTAAAAATGATGCAAGGGTCCTTTCTGTAAGTGGAAGCTAGTGATGGAGCAGAGATGTCAAAATCCCATGTCTTTTGTTTTTGCTCTAGGGACTTCGCCGGTGGTCTAGTGGCTAAGAATACGCACTCCCAAGGACGGGGCCCAGGTTCTAACCAGGTGTCCCCTCTAAGACCCAGATGTTTTCGTCTTCCTGGGTGGCTCAGACAGTAAAGAGTCTGCCTGCAATGCAGGAGACCTGGGTTTAATCCCTGGGTCAGGAAGAGCCCCTGGAGAAGGAAATGTCTACCCACTCCAGTATTCTTGCCTAGAAAAATCCCAAGGACAGAGGAGCCTGGCAGGCTACAGGCAATGGGGTCACAAAGAGTCGGATACGACTCAGTGACTAACACTTTGTTTCTGCTCTAGGGAGAACTTTTCTAACAACTTTGTAGAGATCTGGGGCTTTGAGTTGGGATACAGAGGTCACACCAAAATGAAAACTTCCAGTTGCCTGAGTAACACGCTCAACCTGCTGCCGTGAGGAGAGTGTTCAGAGCTGGGTGTTACACCGGATCGTTTCTGCCCTGTCCTTAACAGCAATGACGGCAGCAAGAATGGTGGCGACTGGGTGTGAAGGTTCAGCGTGTCACAGAGAGCTGACCGGCCATGCCCAGTGCGTGTGTGAACTTGGCCTTCAAGGAAAAGCAGAGCGACATAACCCATGCTCCCCGGTTTAGGTTTTCCATGAGACGCAAAATACACACACCCCTGCTACGGCACAGATCTCTGACAGCAAACGCCGGTGCCCTGGGTGGCTCCAGGTGCCTTCTGACAAGATGGATGGGTTTGCTCAAGCAAATGAGTTTTAGGAATTTGGAAACACGCAGTACAGTCTGCAAACAGAAATAAGGGGATGGGAAGTGATTTTAAAAACCAAGGGAAAATAGATTTTTTTTTTTGGAGACACTAGTCCTCTGTCTGCTAGCTTTCTGATCAAAATTGTTATTCTTTATTCCAAAAAAGTGAAGGGAAGATATTCCTAGCTTGAAGAGCACACACAACATAATGGATTTTAAACACTGAATACTGATGTTACCCTCATGAAAAGGCTGAACTCCACCACAGACATCAATATGGCATTCCCACATACCTAATTCCTTCTGAGAAATACAGCTGGCCTTTCTGAGCTGATGGCTTGGACTCAGGGATATCCTTCTGCTGTTGAGGGGATTCCATCAGGATCCCATCAGGCAGGCAGACAGAATTGGGCGGCCTGAGAATACAGCAGAACAGTCCCAGGGCCCCTCCTCAGCATTCCACGGGTTTATCCAAATCACAGCTTCCGTTTCACCGGTGGTGACTTGCTCTGACTCTGGCCTTTGCTCCAGGTGGCTCAGTGGGTGAGGAGTCCACCTGGAGAGACGCAGGAGACACAGGTTCGATCCCTGGGTGGAGACGATCCCCTGGAGGAGGGCATGACAACCCACTCCGGTATTCTTGCTTGGAGAATCCCATAGACAGAAGAGCCTGGTGGGCTACAGTCCATGGGGTCGCAAAGGAGTCAGACACAACTGAGCACGAAAGCTGGGCCCCTGCCATCCTCTGGCCTTGGTGGGTATCAACTCCCTGGGAAGTCCACTAGGTGGCACTAATGCCATGGGCGGGAGCAACTTGCAGAGAGAACCTTGGCAGACAGGGGTAGGGTGACACCTCCCTCCCACAGGTGAGCAGAACTGGCAGCTGCCTCCCCAGCATCTCTCAGCACTGCGGCCTTCTGCCTTCTGGGATGGGCTGGTGCTATTCACGACTTCTTGCCATTCTTCTCAGTGTCTAATTTGGAGATGCAACAAGTAATTTATGGATCAGATCCAGCCCTCGGGCGTGTTTAGTTTGACTCCCGGCGCGACTTACACTCACTGGAAGGCCTGATGCTGAAGCTCCAATACTTTGGCCACCTGACGCAAAGAGCCAACTCACTGGGAAAGACCCTGACGCTGAGAAAGATTGAAGGCAGGAGGAGAAGGGGTCCACAGATGGTTGGATGGCATCACCAACCCAATGGACATGAATTTGAGCAAGCTCTGGGAGATGGTGAAGGACAGGGAAGCCTGGTGTTCTGTAGTCCAGGGGACACAAGGAGTCGGACATGACTTAGCGACTGAACAATGACAACTCAGCCCAGAGAATCTTTCTGGTCCAGGGGACAGGGAAGACCTCATCACAGTCTCCCAAGCCCTTGCTTTTGTCAGGATTGTTTTCTTTATCCTTCAAGGAGAGATGGCCATTTCCCTGGCTCTCTGGCACCTCCCCTTCCCTGAAAAGGGGACATGGGATAAAGGGCCAAAAACTGCAAGGAAAAAATGCTGGAGGAAAAACACTGACTACTATTCAAAAGTATCCTACTGTGGATATGATAACCGGAACCCTGCAAGGGCTCATGCTCTTCTCAGTGTAGGGTCACTCAGCAATGGAGGCCTTGTGTGGATTTCCGCTTGTGGCTAGGCTTAACGAGTCTGGACACCTTGGTCAGTAATCTTCTAGAAAGTCTTGATGCCTCAGATGTTTGGACAGCAATCATTCACTTCTATCTCCCATGTGGCCCTGTAGAATCAGCGTGAAGAGTCTACGGGGCACTTCCCTGGTGGTCCCTAGGTTAAGATTGTGTCCTCCAATGCAAGGGGAGAGGAATGATCCCTGGGCTGGTAACTAAGGTCCCACACGCCATGGAGTATGACCAAAAATTAAAAAAAAGAGGGTAGGGAAGATCTTCAATACAGTACTTCCTATGGCCTTACCCACTCCACATCCTAAATCTTTCCAGATACTAGAGCCAGGAGAACAAGATTCTAGGGTCTTCCTGAGCACTCTTCCTGGTTCTAGGGGAATCTTCCCAATCAAGACCCAACAGTGCTTGCTCTCTGCCTGGAGTGTTGCTGACAGTGTTGTACATTTATTCGTTTCATGCAGATTGTCACAGTGACAGGAAAAGTCACGATGGCATAACGGAGAGGGCATTTCACTTAAGCAAGAGGATCTATATTTGAATCCCAGGGGGGTTGCTTATCAGCTGTAAGATGCTAGATTATTAAAGGGATTACACGAGGTAGTATAGCTACAATGCCCAATACTGGAAGTCTCAAGAAGTATCTGGCCATAGTCCTTCCACATCCACAGGTTCAACCAAAGATCAAAAATGTTTGAGAAAAAAATTCCAGCAAGTTCCCTAGTGGCTCAGACAGAGAAGAATCCGCCAGTAATGCAGGAGACCTGGGTTTGATCCCTGGGTGAGGAAGATTCCCTGGAGAAGGGAATGGCTACCCACTCCAGTATTCTTGCCTGGAGAATCCCACGAACAGAGGAGCCTGGCGGGCCACAGTCCACGAGTTTGCAAAGAGTTGGAAACGACTGAGTGACTTACACTCCCAAAAAGCAAAGTTTCAATCTGCAGAGTGCTGACAGCTATTCGCAGAGCTTTTACATTCTGGGTATTCTGAGAAAACACGAGATGACTCAAAGTGTCTGGGAAGATGTGCACAGGTTACCTGCCAATACCGCATCATCGTATATAAGGGACCTGGGCATTCGCAGATGGTGGTACCCGAGGAAGGTTCTGAAACCAGTTTCCAGTGGGTAGTGACTGTATATGCAAACACATCAAGTACCTTGTCAACTATTTTTAAGCGCGTTATGAATGCAAATGTTAACTTTCCAAAAGGGCAGGGATGATGGGAGGATTCGCTTTCCTGTAGATCCTGATGGAAGAGACTGCTCTGATCCATGGCAGTGAAACCATAATCGTTTACTCTGGCCACAGCATCCCCTTCATTCTGCTGCCCTTCTCCCAACCAGCAATGAACTTGGGCTTAGGCAAAGTTCTCTCCCCCACTAAGTGACAGGCTATTAGGTGAGGCATGAAAAGGGATTACTGGATACACGTACTCAAATAAAGGAGAGTTCCCCAGAAGCAGGCTGAGAAGGACTCCTTCCACCATCCATCAGTAGAAAAGCCGTTTGACTGGCAGATATGATTTTTTGGAAGCAGCAGTAATGGCGAACTCTGGGTGACAGATGTCAGATGTTGGCAGAGTGACTGCCAAAACAAATCTCCTTGCACCTTCAGACATCAAGCTGATGGAGGACTGGGCACAGTTGGACTGGCAGCCCCTTCCTGCTTGGATCACTGCTCACATTATTATTTCTCAGTTGCCGGACAAAGCAGATGGTTTACCATGTATTTGTGACTTTTTATTGGCCTCGAAGTTCTGTTCTTCCATCAGGCTACAGCATGTAATCAATTATGACAGTGGGTGGTGTAAAAAAAAATCCCTGCCAATAAAAGTCTAAGGCTTTCTCCTTTATTACATTTGCAGAAACCCCGACAGTTTCCAACTTAAAGGCCAGGGGAGCAGAAAGCAAAGTCATGGTGTTAAAAGTACAGTAACTGGGGTAATTGAAAAAGCACCAAATCTTAGTTGGTCCTGAAGACTCTTGTTAGTTTAGGCTAACATTTGATGTCAGCTTTGTCCATTTTGAATCTTCAACTCAAGATATTCTCATCTCTATTTTGGTGAGTCTTTAAAAACATTTTGTTTTTCTTCAGTTTTTTAGTTGCTCTGGGTCCTCATTGCTGATTGTGGGCTTTCTCTAGTTGTGGCGAGTGGGGGCTCCTCTTTGTTGCAATACATGGGCTTCTCAGAGCAGTGGCTTGCCATGTTGCCGAGCGTGAGCTCTAGGCGGGCAGACTCAGAAGTTGCGGTACCCAGGCTCAGTCGCTCAGGAGCATGTGGGATCTTCCCGGACCATAGTGAAGAGTTTTCTACCTTATGTTTTTTCCTCCCCCCCCCCTTTATTCTTTAGGAACATGATTTTTGTGGACAACAAATGTTGATCGGGCTTCTGAAACATGACTGTCACCTTTCCAGGCACATGTAAAAGAACAAGAGAGTCCCTTCCTTCCCCCAAAAATATATATTCCAGCATATAACAAAACAGAAATGGATTTATACATACAGAGGGCAAACAGGCAGCAAAATGGGGGTAGTGGGAGGAAAGAAATAGGTGAGAAAGATTAGGAGGTACAAACTTCCAGTTGCAAAATAAGTGAATCAGCAGGTATTAAAGATTCAGTGAGGGGAATACAGGTGACATGTTGTAATCACTTATCTTGGTGATCATTTTGAAATGTGTCAAGCCACTATGTTGTAACAGGAAGTAACATAGGGTTTTAGGTCAATTATACTTCAACAACAAACCCATGGAAGGAGGGAGATCAGATTTATAGTTACTGGGGGCTGAGGAGTAGGGAAATTGGATGAAGGCAGTCAAAAGGTACATACTTCCAGATACAAGATAAATACATTTTCGTCTCTAAGTCATGTCCAACTCTTTTTTGACCCCATGGGCTGTAGCCTGCCAGGCTTCTCCGTCCATGGGATTTCCCAGGCAAGAATACTGGAATGGGTTACCATTTCCTCCTCCAGGGGATCTTCCCGACCCAGTGTTCGAATGGGTGTCTCCTGAAATGGCAGGTGGATTTTTTACCACTGAGCCACCCGGGAAGCCCTAAGATAAATAAATACTATAGGTGTAATGTACAACATGATAAAGATAATAAACATAGCTGCAGAGAGTAAGTCCTAAGAGTTCTCATCAGGAGAAAAGCCTTTTTTTTTTTTGCTATAATTTTGTGTCTCTAAGATGGTTTTTTCAGGAAAAGAAACAATTTCGAACTTGATTGATAATCACTAGAGTTTTATTGGATTTTCTTGGTGACTCAGATGGTAAAGAAGCTGCCTGCAATGTGGGAGACCCAGGTTTGATCCCTGGGTTGGGAAGCTCCCCCGGAGTAGGAAATGGCAACCCACTCCAGTCCTCTTGCCTGGAAAATCCCATGGACAGAGGAGCCTGATGGGCTACGTACAGTCCAGGGGTCGCAAAGAGTCAGGCACGACTGAACGGCTAACACATGACATGACAAGATGAGGGATATTCACTCAGCTTTTTGTGACAGTCATTCCATGATGGGTATAAGTTACATCATTATGTCGCACACCTTAAACTTACAGAGTGCTGTATGCTCATTACATCTCAGGAAAACTGGAAGGAAAAGTAAACGAATAAGGAGAAGGCGGCTGGGGGCGGGTACTGCAGGCTGGAGGCACAAACAATATTTATGCACCGGTAGGATCACTGAGGAGACTGCATGGTGGAGAATAGAAGAGGACCAAAGACGTAACCCACGGAGACCTGGACACACACGGTATGGATGGCATTGTCCACACACTAAACACTCACATGTTCCTCACTCTTCCTATCACCTTTGCAGTTAAGGAGGGTCATGTGAGTAGCTTTGGACACTGAATGAAATATCTAAAAACTGGTTCAACACCCTCAGTTGTTCTCACTTCCTGCCCTAGTTATTGTGAGTCCATGTAAGGAGGTCATTGTTAACAATAAACTGAGGATTTTGTGAAGCCCCTTCCTGATCCATGTCAGACACGTAGCATGAGAGAGAAATACAACTTTTATGTAGTAAGCCATAAAAATTTCAGGATTAATTTGTTACCATAACTTGGCCTATCCTGACTAATTCAGAATTCTAGCATATAAGTTGCCACAACAAAGCATTTTTTTAATAGGAAAAAAACCAAACAGCATATGTTATTTTATATGCTGTCAACAAAAGTTTATCAGTGGTCATTTCCAGCTTATATCTAAACAGAGTTTAAATGAATTCCTTGTTCATTTTATAAACTGTAGGGTAATCTCTGAACTCTTGAATGAATAATGCAGAGTAATGTCCATTCTTTCAAAGATTCTCATTTTTCAACTGTTTTTCCCCCAGATTCTCAAAGTTTATGAAAATATACATGGTTTTTATAGGTAGTTCTTGGATAATTAAAAATTTCATATTAATTTTCTAAATTTTTCCAAAACAATTCTCTCCCCTTATATTATAAAGCTAATTTTTTAAGATGTTTATTTGACAAATGAATGCAATTCTGAACACAACAAGGACAAATGGAAATTTATAGCCAAGGGTGGGCTACCCGGAGGCTCAGCGGAAAAGATTCTGCCTGCAACGCAAAAGATGCAGGTTCAATCCCTGGGTCGGGAAGATCCCCTGGAAAAGGAAATTAATTGCACCCTACTCCAGTATTCTTGCCTGGAAAATTCCATGGATCGAGGAGCCTGGCGGGCTACAGTGCGTAAGATCACAAAGAGTCACACACAACTGAGCACGCATGCATAGCCAAGGGTGCAGGGTGAAGGATAGAAGAGAAAATGGGGTAGAGAACGGAGAATATGACCACGAGGAACTAGGTGAGATATTGGGGGGATGGGGACGGGGAGGAACGTGATTTTATTAACAGAATGGAGGAAGAGTTCGATTATAGACATCAAGGGTGGAAGGATTCTCCAGCAAGTGGCTTCGCAGGATTTTTGGTAAAAATCGGGCCCTGCAGGCGAAGCAGGACGCCTAGTCCAGATAAGGGCTGCGAGGGGCCAAGCCTGGACTTTGCGCCCGGAGCAGGTCAGTCAGTCTAGGCGGAGTTGGGGGCTGAAGCCGGGTGGGTCTAAGCACGCTGCTGACCCCGCGCCCCCAGTGCCAGAGGGTAACATAAACCCTAGGGCCGAACGTGTCTGGAGCTGTACATCCACGAAGCAGGACTGCTGGCCGCACTGCAGCCTCAAATCGGACTAACCGCAATCGGAGCTGCGGCAGCCTCATCATCGCGGAGCCTCCAGCCCCGGGTTTCCCCGGGCGCGACCCGCCTGCAGGGCCTGGGACCCGGCCGCCGCACCTGCCGCGCTCCAATCACAGGCCTGCGCGCAGCGGCGCACGCGCCGCGGCCCTGGGCGGGACCTGGCCGCCCATCAGTCTTCGCGACCTGCCGGGCCCCCGCCTCCCTGATTGGCTGGGCCGGGAGTGACGTAGAGGCCGCCTCCTCCTATAGCGGCGGAGCCGGCCGGCGGCGCGGTGCGGAAGCGGCGGGGCTCGGCGGGCGCAGTGCGGGGTCGCGGGTGCGGATTCTGACGGCGCTGCGGTTCTGGCTCCGCTGGCTCCGGGCGCGGGCGGGATGACGCGCTTCGCTCTGACCGTGGTCCGGCAGTGAGTATGGCCCTCGCGGGCTGCCCTGTCTCTTCCGTGGCGTGCTGCGGGGCTGGGCCGGGGGGACCGAGGATCCGCACCCGCCCCGCCAGTCCTGTCCCGTGTGTTCCCCCCGCGGCTCGGCCTGGCAATTTCGGGGTATCCCCTGTGAGTTACCCCCTTCCGGCCCTCCTGGCCCAGCGACGCCGAGCAGGAGGCCAGGGGCCAGGTGTCATCGGTCCCCCAGTACGTGGGGACAGGGACATCGGAAGGAGTGAGGTCAAGCCCGCACCCCCCAAGTTGGGGGGCGGCTGGATCGGAAGACAATCGAGTCCCCGCACCTCCCGGGCCGAGCGTTTGCCCGCAGCTGGCCCCCAGGATCTGCAGCGGGGACCGGCCCGGGGCTGACCTTTCCCCTGCAGGCTCTGCGCCCACTCTGTCCTCTCGGTCCCCCAGGCTCGGGTCTGAGATTCTCTTCTTCCCCGCAGAGCTTCGGTCGCTGGGGGAGGAGCTGGAGGGGGGCGCCTCGCCCTGCTCTCAGCCGCCTGCACCGCCCTCAACAAATATTTTTAACCCACAGCGTTACAGGGAGCCAAATGCTGACATGTCTTGCCATGCCTTCCTTTTCGGCTCTATATTTGCCCGGTGTTAACTGAGTTCAGGGCGGTCAGGAGCACAGATTTTTCAAGCAAGGGCGACATAGATGGGAATCTGGGCCCCACCTGGGAGCCTTGTAACCTGGGCTTCCTTTAACCGACCTAATTTCCACGACCTCAGTTTCCTGATTTATAAAATGGGGATGATGATAGGCCCCACCTCACTGGGTTAGTGTGATCATTAAATGTTAGAAAGGTAAAGCGCATAGCACTGGGGGTGGGGAGTGGAGCATGTATGAGAATTAACGAACTTTTGTTTCTATAAGGACAACTCTGATAAAAATGCAGTGAGTCCTCCAGTATGTGTGTGTGGTTAATGGGTCCAGCATTCTGAGTGGGTTCTGTGTATCAGAGGGCTGGGTTGGGTTGCAGGTAACCCCCCAAAATTCCATTTTTGACTTCTTGGGGCTTGCAGAGAACATCAGACTGGTCTAACCTTGTCAAGCTGCCTTTAGTTGCTGTCTTTCTTTTGGTCCTGTTCTTCCTTAATAGGAAGGTTATCTCGGCTGTCATCTGAAGGTGTCCCTTTAGGACTCACAGGATTTTAATGGCCAAGCTAGAAATGGAGATTCTTTCTCCACCCCATTCCTCTGCATGTTATAGAATGGTTTATGACTATCATGTGACCTTCGAAGGTCTCATAGCTAGTCTGTAGCAGAACAGGAACTAGTCTTGATTGCACTTTTCTCTTAATTTGGAGCACTTTCTAGATGCCTGACCCTGACATAAAATTGAAGCCCAGAAGCTGTAGAAAAACCTAGGCTAAACCACCCCTTGAAAAGCAAGCTGATCCCTGTTCAGATGCTTAATAGACCGTTGTTACATGAGTGTATATTTTATCCCCTCCTCCCTTCTTAAAAAGGGCTTGAAAGGTGTAAAGTTGTTTCCTCAAAGAAATCCTGTGAGGAATTAATTTAAAAATAAATCTTAATGAATTAGTATTTGCCAGGTACTGTTGTAATTAAATTCTGACTACCATCGAGTGAGCTAAAGAGGGCCTCTCAGTTTGCAGATGAGAAAGCAGACACAGAGGTCATGTGACTTGCTTAAATCTCCCGATTTGGGGAGGGGGTTTAAGCCAAGGCGGCAGTACTGTGGCCCAACCTCTTAACTGCTTTGCCCTTCTGCCTCCTATGTTAGATATCCAATGTATGGCAAAAACCACTACAATATTGTAATTAGCCTCCAACTAAAATAAAAAAAAAAAAAGAATTAAAACCTAGTGTTTGTGGGTTGCTTGACTATCACCAGCCATTTCAGAAGCTACGTTTTACTTCTTGTGATCTGACTGTGAAGAGGGATAAGAACAGTTTGCTTCATTCTGTTCTATTCATGGGGAAGGGCTTCTCTGGTGGTTCAGTGATAAAGAATCCACCTGTAATGCAGGAGATACAGGTTTGATCCCTGGGTCGGGAAGATCCACTGGAGGAAGAAATGGCAACCCACTCCAGTAATCTTGCCTGGAAAATCCCATGAACAGGGGAACCTGGCGAGCCGCAGTCCATGGGGTCACAAAGAGCCAGACACTACATAGCCACTGAGCACGCATGCATCCATAAGAAACGGCAGAGAAAGTGCTGAAATAATTGATGGGGTATAGTTAGTTTCCTCCTTCAGAATTCTCAAAGCTAAAATTGATGATTCCTTCGGGCAAAGAAACAAGACGCTAAAAGACGCTTACTCCTTGGAAGGAAAGTTATGACCAATATAGACAACATATTAAAAAGCAGAGACATTACTTTGCCAACAAAGGTCCGTCTAGTCAAGGCTATGGTTTTTCCAGTGATCATGTATGGATGTGAGAGTTGGACTATAAAGAAAGCTGAGCACCGAAGAATTGATGCTTTTGAACTGTGGTATTAGAGAAGACTCTTGAGAGTCCCTTGGACTGCAAGGAGATCCAACCAATCCATCCTAGGGGAGATCAGTCCTGAGTGTTCATTGGAAGGACTGATGTTGAAACTGAAACTCCAATACTTTGGCCACCTGATGCGAAGAGCTGACTCATTGGAAAGACCCTGATGCTTGGAAAGATTGAGGGCAGGCGGAGGAGGGGACGACAGAGGATGAGATGGTTGGATGGCATGACGGACTCAATGGACATGAATTTGGGTAGACTCTGGGAATTGGTGACAGGGAGGCCTGGTGTGCTGCAGTTCATGGGGTCACAAAGAGTCTGACACAAAGAGCGACTGAACTGAAATGAATTTTATTGAACGATGACTCTTCTGATAATGAAAGAAAATTTTTAATTGCGATGTAAGCTCAGCCAAACCCTTTATGAATCTTGTGCTTTAAGCTCAGCCAAATTCTTTATGAATCTTGTGCTGTTACTGTCAGCATGTTGATCTTCATCAACATCTTTGAACGTGAGAGTGCCAGTGGGTATCATTGTTGGAGCAGAATATCCCAGATTTCAGACTTCAAGTCTACTAATCTGATTGAGCTGTAGTTTTTCATGGTCTTAGAGCAGCACTGTTGAAAACCCCAATAAATGTAGAAAGGCCTCTGGTTCCCTTGAAATGTTCTTGTGGGTGTTTGCAATTAGTTGCCTGCAAAACCATCCCATTTCACTTCCATTTTTAGCTAGTTCTTTAAACATTTTTACAAACTAAATTTAATTTACTTTTAATTCCTGAAAGATGATGAATTAGTACAGGTATTGACAGCAACACTGATTTTTTAAATTCTGCCTCTTTTGGCAGTTACTTAGTTTTCATTGAATGCTAATCATTGTCCTGTACTAATAGAGCAGGCAAGTTGAATACTGGATCATCTGTAAACTCTTATAAAGATACATGTAACTGTTATGTTCCTGTGATGTGTGTTTTCTGGGAGTAGGATTGATTAATTGGAAGAGTGGTACAGCTAGGACAAATCTAATACAGACACAAATGTATCATGAATTGGATATTTTACATTCCCTAACTCCCACCCAACCATCCAGTGAAAGTCCTCACGTTCCTAGCCCTTGCAAACTTCTCTATTTTCAAATGAATTAGTTAGTGTTGAGGAATCACTGTAAGGCTGTATAGTCATGGTTGAATAGCGGGAGAGTGCACTCCATCCTCGTGTATACCAGAGCATATCTACTTTGACAGCTCGCCCCAGTTGTGCACTAATGTCCCGTGATTTGTCTCTGTGGAAGACCCAAGTACTTGTCTGCTGAATTTGAATTATTTATAAGGATGTGATTAGGAAATTAAGCTCTCTTATATGGTTTCTAGGGGAGTGCTATCGAGCATAAACCAGAACTAACAAAATGTCTTTTAAAGTGAAGAACAGCGTGATAATCCCCCAAACAAACGGTGCATATTTGAGGGCCTATAAATGGCCGGTCATCAGACTTGGCTTCTTGTCATAAGGCTTGGGATTCTTGAAGAGTCGGATATCTGGGTTGGAAGTGAATCACACTGCAGATTTTGAAGATGAGTGCTATTACTCCTGACTCCTTCAAAATATATTCCTCTGACCTTCCTGCTCCCCTGATCTTCCCTGTGGCTGCTACAAGCCAAGCTTTGGTTAGGGAATTGGATTAATAGTAAGCCTATGCTAGCCACCCACTTCTCTTTCCCACTCCCCAAATAAGCTAGCTATAACCAGTTGCTTCAAGGATTTGTACAAACCTCTCAAGAAATGTTTGGTTCATAACAAATATTTACAAAGCTGTAAAACTAAATATTTGTGCCCATTTTTTGGGGGGGGTGTGTGATTCTGTTGCTAGATTGTTCCTCTGTGATGTTTATAAGGTGATTTGAAAGCAAAGTATGCCCCATAGAACAGCAGTGCGCCCCCACCCTCCCCTGACCAGCCTCAATCCAGTTATTTTGTGACAGTATTTCTCATCCTGTCACTCTTCGGGTTGCTTCAGAATGGGCTGGGTTTGGTTTTGTAATTCCTTAGCATTGCAGAGTGGAGCCGCTGGAGCCACTCAAGGACTCAGGAGCCAGACTGGGTGCTGCGAGTCCCTGTACCCCTTCCCACTCCGCTCATTGTCCCCTGGACCTGCTCGCTCAGCCCAGCAGATGAATGGATGGACTGGCTGTCCTATTTGGTCCTGATGCCTGGGGAAGTAGTTTTGGTCAACATATTTAAGAAGATGATTTTAACAAAAATTTTTCTGTCCGTACATACACTTTTTTTTTTTAACTGGGGTATAACTGCTTTACAGTGTTTTGTTAGTTTCTGCTAACAGCAGTATGAGTCAGCCACATGCATACATACACTGCCTCCCTACGATCCCTCCCCTTTAGGTTGTCATGGAGCCCTGAGGTGAGCTCCCTGCACTATACAACAGCTTTTGTTGTATACATGGTGGTGTGTATATCTCAGTGCTCCTCAGTTCGTCTACCCACCCCGCCATCCCCCCGCCACCATGTCCACAGATGCGTTTTCTACATCTGTGTCTCTGTTCCTACGCTGCAAGGAGGTGCATCAGTACTTTTTCTAGATTCCATATATATGTGTTAATACAGAATATTTGTTTTTCTCTTTCCGACTTACTTCGCTCTGTACATCAGGCTCTAGGTTTATCCACATCACTTACAACTGACTCAGTTTCATTCCTTTTTATGGCTGAGTGACATTCCATTGTGTATCTGTACATATACTTTGAAAAATAGCATTCTCTGCCTTCAATTCACTTGAGATTTATCTATACATTTTAATTTGGAACAGTTTAAAATTTTTAGCTCATCAGTCTAGTACATAGAATAGACAACTGCAAATAGTTTAGAATAAATGTCATTTTGACAGGTTAGATTCTAATGTATGTACAATATGCTGTCTTTACAAATATCATGACCTTTCATTGCCAATTTTTTTTCTCATTTCAAAAGTAACCTAATTTGATAATAAAGGCTTTCTCCCCTTCTTTCTATTTCAGTGGAGAAACAAGACTTAACAAGGAGAAAATAATTCAAGGTTGGTATACTCTGACTTTTAGTTTTTAGCTCTCTCTGTTCATGTTCATGTGAAATGCAGGTGGAAGAGATCCAGTGGGATAGGATGGACTGGGGGCAGGTCTGGACTGTGACCTGGGATTACAGAATCAAAGCATATGGTCACAGAAATAGGATCAGACTAGATGGTACTCAAGGAGTAAGTCTCTTGAGTGAGTTGGATGTGGAGACTATCGCTCCAAGTTGTTTGTGGGCGGCTTCAAAGTGACCTCAGCTGATTAAGGAATTGTATTGGGTCTAGTTGTCTTCAAATATGTCTGCTAGGGTTTAAAATGACTTCATTTACTGGCTGATGTTAATGGTATTCTACCTGCTAAGATGTATTAGTTTTAGTAGTAACAAAGAAGTAGTTTAAAAAGAGAATTCCTGTTCTCACACAGGGTTGTTACTTTATTCTGACTGTCCCCCCCTACCCCCTCACCCCAGCTTGTTCTGTTAATTTGGGTTCAGATCTTTTAATCTCCCTGTGATCCAGCTGGTCTGGCTTCTAAAGAATATCTTTCAGCTAGACATGCTATTTCTGTGCTCTGATGATACAAGCGTTGAGTTTTATATTTTGGAGCTAGGGACATCTGGAGTTGGCAGGAGCTGATTTTTAATACCCCATGTGCCTACCTCCTGCTGGAAACCAGTCTCTGTTTCTCGTTGACCTGGGCCCCACCCAGAGCATCCTCAGGACTCATTACGGGTACCTCATGGGCCCTGCTCACTTGTCTCATTTCATTTGAAGCTGACAGTAGAACATGAATAGAAGTTTTCATGTTCATGACTTGTTTTTTAGATTTGTTTTGTGTTCTTTTCCTAACTTTGGAAGTTAGATGCTTAGTTTCTTCACTTACAGCCACCTTCTTTATCTTTTAATTTTTGTAAGCATTCGAGCTTATATGGTTCTAAGTATCATTTTTGCTGCATGCCTACAGTTTTGATTTATAGTAATCTAGTAAGTAGATACTTACTAGATATTCTAGTAAGTATCTTCAATTTCCATTATGATTTCTTCATTGACCTGTAACTTATTTCGAACTGTTTTTAAATTTCCAAATGAGTGGGCTCTTTGGTTTTGTTCTTCATCTTTTGTGATTGACTTAGAGTGTGATTGCTTCCTGTTTTGACTGTATGGTTTATTTGGTAATTGAAATTGAAATTGAAATTGGTTAGCATGGTCAGTTTTTATAAATCTGCTATATGTTTTAGAAAAATCTTTGTTTTCTAATTGTTGGGTTTGGAATTTTATATCAAATCATTAACCTTGGTTTTGTCTTTCAAATCTTCCCATACTTTACTAGTTTTGTAAATTTACTCATGTGCCTATATGACCTAACGGTCAGTTTATGCATGAGATATATTGAATTTCCCTCTGTGATAGCCACTTCATCCTTAAATACCTTCTATTTTTATCAGTTTGTGCTTTATATATTTTGCTTTTATATACTTCGAGGCTATTTTATTAGGCACATACAAATTTAAAGATTTCTCCATCTTCCTGGTGAATTGAACCTTATTTGTAGTGATTTTCACAATCCTTAGTAAGACTTCTGTCACAAAGTCATATATTTCTGAGAATGATATGACAGCTCCGGCTGTGTGGGGTTGGAATTTTCCTGGTGTGCATTTTCCCATCCCTTTCTTTTCAGCCTTGCTGGGTACTGGTCTCCTATGTCTTACCTTGTTAATGGTAGGCCGCTCTTTTTGGTTCTCTGGGGGGGGAAGCAAAAAGCAGTTTTTTTTAACTGATGAGAGTGGTTTGATCCATGTTGACGCTGGTTTCTGGTGTGTTTGAATTTTCCCCTTGTGGTTCTTTTTTCCTTCTTTTTCAAATCTTTCCCTTCTCACTCACCTTTATCTCAGGTGCCTGCTTTTTCCCCCTTATCCAGCCCACTGTTACCTTGCCTTCAGGCCTTGAAATAAGCTATGTCTGTTCTTTGAACAGTCGTCTTTATGTCTTTGCCATTTATACCTAATAAAGTATAAGACAAATACCCTCTCTCCTGAAAAATGCAATGGCATGTGCTCTTGTTTTAGTCCCCTTTCCTATTTCACCTGTGCTACCTAGGCATTATTATTTTACTTAGTGTTTGTTTAAATTTACAGCTGTACTTGCCAGTTTCTCCTGTCACCATTTCTTTTGCATCTTGGACCTTCATCCCTGAAGCATCTTTTCTGAGAGGTCCTCTTGTGTAAATCAGCTGGTGGTAAAGATAGTTTCAATCAGTTCTATTCCAGGCAGTTCTGTTTTTATTTTCTTTAGTCTTTCTTAGTCCAGTTCTAGACTGATGGTTCTTTTGGAAGCTATTGCTCCACTGGGTTTTTATTTTGGCTTCCGTTGCTCCTGTCTGGAGAGCTTCTCTCAGCCAAATGGTGTCCCATGGCGGGTATCCCACCATGGCCATGGTGTCCCATCATATCTCATGGTGTTGCATCCGACTTTCTCTGTAGCTGTTTTTAAAGTCTTTTTATTTTGATATTCTACAGTTTCTCTTACTAAATCTGGTAGGGTATTTTTTTTTTTAAATAATTTATCCTTCTTGGTGTACATCATGTTTCCTTGATCCGTAGTTTTATGCCTTTCCTGATTTCTGTTCTCCATTTTATACTTTGTATTCTCCATTTCACACTTCCTGTTCTGTTTCATAGTTCCTGTTCTCCATTTCACACTTCCTCTTCTCCATTTCACACTTCCTCTTCTCCATTTCACATTTCCTGTTCTCCATTTTGTACTTCCTCTTCTCCATTTCGCACTTCCTGTCCTGTTTCATACTTCCTGTTCTCCATTTTCTCTCTTGAGTTCCCACTAGCTGTAGTTAGGAATCCTTGTCCTTCCTCTGTGTCTCTAACACCTCTGAGATGTGCTCTTATCTCCTCGTATCTGTGGGAGAGGGGCCTGGGGGACGACTTCAGTCTTACCTTTGGGTTCGTGAAGCTTCTCAGCTTAATGAATTTCCTTTTATCCACGGAGGGATATTTTTTACCTCCACAGCAGTTCTGTTTTTCATTGTTAAAAGATTTGTGTAATTCTTTTAGAAACCTGTCTGGTTTTTGAGGACTTGCTGTTGCTTGTTTTTGTGATTCAGTGTGCACTCTGCTGATTTCCACGTCTGAAGTACTGGTGGACATTGTTTCTGCTGACCCTCATTCACGATGGATTATTGTCCTGTGTGTCGTGCCACTGGCCAGACTGATATTTGCTCTAAGCAGGTAGAAGGCTTGTCGACCTTTATTGAGAATGATTTGTAGGACTGAATGTTACTGAATTTGAACAGTGCGTATAAAGAAGGAAAACTTCTCTCGGCGATGATCCAACCACCCAAATACAGCAGCTGAGCTGAGAAGGTAGATCAGAGGCAGCACTAAGGAAACAGGCTGGTAAAGTGGTGGGCAGTGCAAGGCGGGGGAGCCAAAGACAGTCTTGTCACCCATCAGTTCCCATCAGGTAGACATTCTTCTGGAAAACACTTGGATACCTGAACCTTGATAGGGATTATAGCTTAATTTTGCTTGCTTTTAGTTTTCTGAAGTTATGTGGAAAGTACTCAAGGAAGTCCTTTAATAAAATATAGATAAATGCTCTTTATATTCTCTTAGGTGTTATTTTTATTTGCATCCGTTATATTTTTGAATGTCACTGTTCCTTTTCTTAATACTGCAGGACAAGGAATAGATGAGCCTCTTTCAGAAACCGGATTTAAACAAGCAGCAGCTGCTGGTATATTTCTTAAAGATGTGAAGTTTACTCATGTTTTCTCCAGTGACCTTAAAAGGACAAAGCAGGTAAGTTTAGTCAAGGATGAGGCTCATGAGTCAAAAGTTTCAACAGTTGTAACCTTGAAAAATTTCCTCCCAGAGTTCACAGAGAATTAAATCGCACACAAACATCATCCCCAGTCCCCTTTCCCTGCTGACAGAAGTTCTTTTTATTTCACTTTTATACTTTATTTTATTTTGATAATTTAATCAGGGCAGCTTGGAGAAAAATGTCTAATAAAATGCCAAAAAAAAAGGCAAAGAGGGTGTTGTGAGAGAAACCCAGTGGAAACCCCACAAAGATTTAACCATATTTAAGACATCAGATACTGGAACTCAGAGCCTGAAAAGCAGTTATGTTGCTATAAAGAAATAAAAGTTGTGTGAAATATCTTTCAGTTCAGTTCCATCACTCAGTCCTGTCTTACTCTTTGTGACCCCATGAACTGCAGCATGCTAGGCTTCCCTGTCCATCACCAACTCCTGGAGTCCACCCAAATCCATGTCCATTGAGTCAGTAATGCCATCTAACCATCTCATCCTCTGTCATTCCCTTTTCCTCCTGCCTTCAATCTTTCCCAGCATCAAGGTCTTTTCAAATGAGTCAGCTCTTTGCATCAGGTCTCCAAAGTATTGGAGTTTCAGCTTCAAAATCAGTCCTTCCAATGAACACCCAAGACTGATCTTCTTTAGGATGGACTGGTTGGATCTCCTGGCAGTCCAAGGGACTCTCAAGAGTCTTCTCCAACACCACAGTTCAAAAGCATCAATTCTTCGGTGCTCAGCTTTCTTTATAGTCCAACTCTCACATCCAAACATGACCACTGGAAAAACCATAGCCTTGACTAGACAGACCTTTGTTGACAAAGTAATGTCTCTGCTTTTTAATATGCTGTCTAGGTTGGTCATAACTTTCCTTCCAAGGAGCAAGCATCTTTTAATTTCATGGCTGCAGTCACCATCTGCAGTGATTTTGGAGCCCAGAAAAACAAAGTCAGCCGCTGTTTCCACTGTTTCCCCATCTATCTGCCATGAAGTGATGGGACCAGATGCCATGATCTTCATTTTCTGAATGTTGAACTTTAAGCCAACTGTTTCACTCTCCTCTTTCACTTTCATGAAGAGGCTCTTTAGTTCTCTATTTTCTTCCATAAGAGTTAATATTACTATAAAAACGATTCCAGAGGTTTGAAAAAACCAAATCAACTTCTGAAAGCTAAGGGAAGGAGACTTCAGTGACAAACATTTGGGAATAACAGGGCTGGAATGTAACCTCCCCCAACAAACAACCAGAAAACAAGACAAAACCTGTGAGACAACTGTTTTCAGGTAGTGGACTCCAGGGAGTCTGGCTTGCAATCTCAGATGGAGTAAAACAAAGGGGATGAGCCCTCAGTTGTCGTGGCTTTCTGACTGAAGTGATCCCCAGACTTCTGCAAAAGCAGCCAACTAGAGGTCAGTGGTCTCCGAGTTGAGGGGACAAAGCTTAGAATTTGGAAGGCTTAACTAAAATCTGTGGGGCAGAGTGCTGGAGAGAGAGATATACAGAGAAGACTCTAGACACGTGTGTAGACGTCCTCAGCAGTCTCTGGTGAATGGTCAGTCTGCACAGGTGTGGCTGGAACCACACGAGGGCAGAAAACAGGACTCCGGGGGCGAGCAGTCTCCTGGGTGCAGCTGTCCAGTCGATTCCTGGGACCCACGCAAAGTGGGGGGGTGTCAGAGCCTCCACAGCACAAGTGGAGGCTTTGCTGAACACAGAGAGCGTGTCACCCCTTCACAGTGAGGCCAAACTGCCCTCAGGAGCCTCATGAGGGGAGAAGTAGGAGACAGCAGAAGCAATTCCATCTTTTGGGGGTGAAAAATGCAGTGTTCTGAAACGAAAATTTCCCAGGGTGGGATTAGTAGTAGTTGGGACAAAGCATAAATAAGACAGATAGGGAGAAAGTTATAAATGTGTGTGTTATATATGTGTGTATCTATCTGACACATATATGTATTTGTCAGTCAATAACTTTGTTTTATAAGTGATTGATTCACAACCTTTATTAATATATTTACCTTTCCAATAAGATTGTTGCTTTCATGTAGTCTTGCTGTTAATAAGTGCCATTTCTTTTCAGCTTAAAGAAGCCCTGTAAATATTTCTTGTAGGGCTAGTTTCGTGGTGATGAACTCCTTTAGCTTTTGTTTATCTGGAAAACCCTTGATCTTGTCTTCAATTCTGAGCAACCTTGCTGGGTAGAGTATTCTTAGCAGGAATTCTCAGCACTTTGAATATGTCACACCACTACCTCTGACCTGTAAGATTTCTACTAGAAAATCTACTGTTGTTAGCCTTTTGGGGTTTTCCTTGTCCTTGGGAGGAGGGGAGTTGAGGGTCTTACTGTGATACCATCCTGAACCCTTCCAGGATGATTTTTTTCGGAGGGCGGGGTGCGCGTCATACAGAACCTTAGTTCCCCAACCAAGGATCTGAACAGTGCCCCCCTGCAATGGAAGCATGCCCTGACCATTGGCGTGCTAGGGGATTCCCCAATAATGATTATTTTTATGATAAAAGAAATGGTTGTCTTTTGATTTGCAGACTGTGCATGGGATTTTGGAGAAGAGCAAATTTTGTAAAGATATGACAGTAAAGTACGATTCAAGACTTCGAGAAAGGGTAAGTATTAATAGCTTACTTACATGTTGCTGTTCTACCACAAAATGTCACTGCACCGACTCAGTGTATCCCATGGCTAAATATCAGATGCCTTCCTGCTTCGGATGTGAAATTGGCTATTACATGGAGAATCCACTGTGTGGCAGTTACTCTTACTCTCATGAATAGTGTCTTATTTAATCATTAAAATCGTAGGCGAGAGGCATCTTAAATTATAAAAGCAAGGCGTACTTGTGAGGACTTAGTAGAGAAGAGTTTAAAAGTGGAAAGTTCTCTTCCCAGCCTCCAATCCTCTTGCATCAACACTGGCTGTTAGGAGTCTCTTTGGTCTTCTGATTTAATGATTTATGAAAGGTGTCGTTTTAATCTTTCTTACAATGGATTCCTGAGAAGGTAGATTTCCCATGTTTCTTGGCCATTGGTATTTCCTCTGTGACTTGTGCATTTTGCTAAGGCTTGATCTTTAAGAGCCTAAACAGCTAACGAGCTCTGAAGGCAACATGGATCTGGGTTTGCATCTTTTCAGAGGAGATAGGATAAAGTAAGCTGAAAGTTTGCTGTAAGCATGTTCTTAATTGTCTGTGTATTGCAAATTCCCCTTGAGGCACTTTTGTCTGTTGGATCATTGCAGAAATATGGGGCCGCAGAAGGCAGGCCGCTGAGCGAGCTGAGGGCCATGGCCAAAGCAGCGGGGGAAGAGTGCCCAGCGTTCACACCGCCCGGAGGAGAGACCTTGGACCAGGTACGCTGCCCAGGCAAAGTGGCCATGGCCACGAGCTGGTCGACATCCGAGTAGCTGAAACCTGCCTGGTCGTGTGAGCGAGATGTTTCTGAATTTCAGCTAAGCAATTTGCAGGTTGTTCGGTTCACAAAACAACTCTACATGATACCGTTTTAACCCCTTTTTAACCTGTTCTGTCTATCTCGTGTATTAATTGGGCATCATTACTGATCATGGACTTGAGGAAATGGCTTATTAGATGGTCTCGTTAAGAACGGGGAGCAGCAGTCTTTGCAGTGACAGGGGGGTCAGTGAAGCAGGTGTGTGCCGCTCAGGGGAGGGCAGGCAGCCGATAGACTGAGGCACAAGGCCGTCACGCCTCCCCTGCCCCCAACCCCCCAGGTGACATCATAGCCCCTGGAGTGTCCTGCTGCTGAATTGTGTTGTGGGTGATCATCTTCCTCCCTGTTTTTAATTTTCATAGTTTCCTTGTAAGGTCTTTGTATGAGTTTAGCAAAGGATGGCTTTTCACCCTTGCTGTCATTGAACTTCAGAAGTGTTGGATGCAGTTTCCTAGGTGACGCTGTTTCTTCTTTGCCCACAAAGTACTCTCATGGTTCCAGAAATATATTGAGCACTTACTTAAGAGTGTCAGTGGAAGTACTGATTGAATGAATAGAAATAGAGTTTCATCTGCTTCTGTAATATTACTGACTTACAGAAAAGTCAGTTCTGTTTATATCCTAAGTGTTACTCGCAACTCTTTTCAACCCCATGGACGGTAACCCGCCAGGCTCCTCTGTCTTTAGAATTCTTCAGGCAAGAATACTGGAGTGGGTTGCCATTCCCTTCTTTAGAGGATCTTCCCGACCGAGGGATTGAACCCGGGTCTCCTGCATTGCAGTCAGATTCTTTACCATTTGAGCCACCAGAGAAGCCTGTTTATGTCTTAAGATTAATGTCACTTTATTTTCCCTTTTATTTTTTTCTTTTATTGCAGCTGAAAATGCGTGGAAAAGACTTTTTTGAATTTCTTTGTCAACTGATCCTGAAAGAAGCTGGTCAGAACGAACAGTTTTCCCAGGAAGCCCCGAGCAGCTGTCTGGAAAGTTCCCTGGCAGAGATATTTCCTTTAGGGAAAAACTGTGCCTCCACGTTGAACTCAGACAGCAGCACCCTGGGGCTAGCGGCCAGTGTGTTAGTTGTGAGTCACGGCGCCTACATGCGAAGCCTGTTGGATTACTTTCTGACCGACCTCAAGTGCTCGTTCCCAGCGACTCTGAGCAGGTCTGAGCTCACGTCAGTCAGCCCTAACACAGGGATGACTGTCTTCATCCTAAACTTTGAGAAAGGAGGCAAAGGGAAACCATCCGCCCAGTGTGTGTGTGTGAACCTGCAGGGCCACCTGGCCGGGGTGAGCAAAACTCCCCAAATCTAAATCGTCTGCATGGAAATCTTAACAAATGTGAGCCTCTGAGGGAGTGCCTCTGACTTGACGTCCATCCTCTGCTAATGCAGACTTGGAAACAGTTAAAAAGCTGTCCATTATAGCAGGTTATAAACCTCGAGTGGAATCAGAGCCATGTGAAACACTAATGGAAAACCATTGAAAATGGACTTCTTTGGTGCAAGTACAGTTGGAATTTTCCAGGGTCATTCTACCACCTTGCTCAGTCACCTCTCTGTATTGTAAATGGATGAGGGAACTCAGTATTGTGAATTGGGGCATGAATAACCCTGTTCCTACGGTCTTGGGGTTTTGGGTTTTGGTTTTTTTTTGCTTTTTTAATGTCTTTTTTTTTATGTTTTACTTTAATGTCTGAAAAATCTAACCTGTTTTCTTGGCTCTTGGTAAGATACTGTATTTTTTTTTCCTTTTGCCATCTTCATCCAGTGCTTGGAAGAGGGAACTTGTAATTTCCACTCCATATTTGTGTGATAGTATGTTATATTCAAAAAATCCTTAAAGGAAACCTGCCATCATAGTTTATGCAAAAGCAAATAATACTAAATGTTTACTATGAAAATCAACTGTTGTAACTGTGGACTCTGGAGGGTTTGAGATATAGATGAATGTGGCTTGTAGTTGCAGAACAGTATAGTGAGGAAGAACCATCATCTATTACAGAGTTTTCAAAGAGGGAATCTAAGCAGGAGAAACAAAATGAGCAGACCTTTCATATCTAACCTGTGGGCTGAAGAATTTAGTTTGAACACGGTGCTTAAGAAAGCACACAGTTGCCGACTTGCTTCATTGCAGTGGGGTTTTGTTCAAAATGAGGTTTCCTTTCTTTTCCACCAGATGGTGCTAGAGAAAAGGGATTTGGGTTATCCTCACCGACTTCATGGACCCGAGTTTGAGCAAGCTCAGGACGTTGGTGATGGACAGGGAAGCCTGGCATGCAGCCGTCCTTGGGGTTTCAAAGAGTCAGACACAACTGAGCAACTGAACTGAAATTCTGTGCAGCAGATGGGTCCCTCTGAAGTCCTCGTCTCCATGGAGAAAGTGTTTTCCGTGCAGTTCTGCTTATAAATAGTCATGTTGATGAATGCTGTGAGCCTCGGCTCACAAGAGGGTAAGACTTGAGTCTGTCACTTAAGGCTAAAGTCACACTTAGCCGTACACCAGGTTTAGGGTCATGTGGTCCTCAGTGTCTCCAGCACCACCCATGGTCCTGGAACGGAGGACGTGGTCGCGCGCACAGGAAGCTCACTGTGGACAGACAGCTGAGAAGTAATCAGAAAAGGACAAATAATAAGTGCCCACTTCCCCACCCTCCAGAAGTAGTAACTACCCCCCTCCTTTTTTTTTTTTTTTAAATAATGCACTGAGATGGAAATAAAGTTCCTTTAAGCAGCCATCACTGCCCTGTTCCCTCCTGTTCTCCGCAGAGGCGGCCAGCACCACGGGTCCGCACACCTGCCCATCCTTCACATGGCTGCTTAGCATCCCCAGGGAACGGTACACTTCTGGCATTTTACAAATGGACACAGCATCGGTCTCTTCTGTCTTCTCACTCACTGTGTGTATCTTGGGGCTCTATACAGGTGTGTACAGATCTGGTTACTTCTCTAGCCCTTGTATTCTGCAGAATAAACAGTACGTTTTATTTCTTTATTCTGCCGTCGGATGTCTTGGTCTGTTCACCGTTTTCTTATAGAAACAGTGCTTCAGGGAGTGGCCTTGTGCTGTGTCAGAGAAAGTGTGCATTCCCAGTCTGACAGGAGCCAGTAGTTTCCAGAACAGCGGTTTTTTAGTCTCACTGGAAGTATTCAAAAGCTCCTGGTTTCCACATCTTAGGCAACACTTGATTTTGTTTGGTGAAACTGTGTTAATCTGATGAGTGAAGGATATGCCCTGTTAATGAGCTTTCCTGTGACCGCTGGAGTCTGGGCATGTGTGTGTGTGTGTGTGTGTGTGTGTGTGTGTGTGTGTGTGTGTGT